>CM021103.1:196549811-196571487 GCA_007115665.2 Sequoiadendron giganteum
ATCTTAGGCTTTTATTTTAATGATTGCTTGCATATTAGGATCTATATTCTAGTTGCATAGTTATATACATTTCCATAAATCCTTCAAAGGCTTAGCTAGGGCTAGACATATAGTAACTTGCTCACAAAACTTGAGGGCATCATACTATTACAACAAGCTTGAGAAGGTACAATAGAAGTCAGACATGGAGCATTAGGAATGGGTGAGATCCTTCTTGTTATTAAATTTCTTTATTTACTTCCAATGCATTCTATTGTATGATGTTTTCATTAACTTGCAGGTACAACTAAACAGTTGTTGATGTTTGCAGGAATTTAACATTATTACACCCTCATCTATGGTATCTTTTATTTGACTAACCTTAGTTCCAAAATAAGCGTTAAGGCGACCAAACCAATCTTCATCATTTGTCATCATAAATCTAAAACTCAACCCAAGTAAATTGACACTTTTTAGGTCCCCTCTCTTGACAAGCCAACCCTCACTAGTAGTTAATTTGTGCAAATGGGTTTCACCATCTTTGTAACTTTCTAGAGACATTATTGTGGCTTCAAGGCAGTTACTAACCTTAACTCTCTCACACAAATTTGAAAATCCATCATCTATTATTTGTTTCATCCTACTAACAAACATGCTTTCAAAAAGTTCATCCCACAGACTCTTTGAGTGCTTCAAAACAATCTCACACATGCATTGCCATGGAAACTCAACATTTGAACCAAAAACCATTTTTAGCCATTCCAAGCTCCCTCCAAATGCAACTAGACTATCCAATGTTTCTCTAATCAATGTCTCATTCTCTACAAGTTCCTTGCCACTTTTCACAAGATCAAGCAAATACTTTCCCCCAAGCCTATCTGTAGAAAGAATATCATCTAAACATGTCTTAAGCCACACTAAGCAAGACTCTGATATAAATTCGCTTAGCAAAATCATCATGGTAGCTTTTAGATTTTCTCTATGATATTTACACAACTGCACATCATTGTCTAGGGTTTGGAATCCCACCAAACAACTATGATCCAGGTGGCATTGCCAACATAGTCTTATAAAAAGGAGGCAAATCACTTAGAACCTCCAAGAAGAGTTCCCTAGCTTGACATAGTGTAAGGCCCTACCTTTTTGTTCAATAGTTTTACAAAAAAAAATATTTGGTGGTCATATTTTGTTGTGCATATAACCATAAATTCATGGTACAAAGAGTATAGCTATGTGTGTCTTACTCCCTAGTTTTGACTAGCAATATTGTCATAGTACATTATAAATGAATTGTTAAAGGATCGAGTTGTGATTTGACTAGATGATACTTTCAATTCTTCAATGCTAAGAGGGAATTATTTAGACTATTAATGGAATTGTGTTTGTATAACAATGTTGGTTATCAAAATGATCCACCTTTGACATAGTTGGAAATTGGCTAGTAGTGCTAGCTATTTTAGCTATATAAAGAAGCTAATGAATCCTCCTTCCTATCAATACAAATGTGTGGCACCCTAGTTAGTAGATTAAAACAATAAATCTCTCATTTATACCTTTTCATTTATCCTCTTAAGGGTTGACATGCATCTTTATAAGTTTCTTTTCTAGATTATGCTTACTATTGTAAATGATATGTTGTGTGTGTACACTAATGAATATGGGTGAGTGTGTGTAGGAGAATTTTAATGTGATACAAATTCATATTTCTTAACCTTAAATTCATATTTCTTAACCTTGCGACATTGACATGCAAGTGTGTCAGGCAAGTTCTTTTCTTACCTTTTTATATTTTATTATTGCGGAGTTATAGATGTTGAAAATAGAAACAAAGTGTTATTTTCAATAAGTTGTAATCTATATTATAGATTAGGATTTAGTAATTGAATAAAGTTTGAGGAAATTAAATGCAAGATATGGGGAAATTAACTCTAGATAAGAAGATAATTTATGAAACTATTATAGAGAAATATCCTTGGGCATGGGCCATCATTATAGTTGTTAATTAAATTATGAATTGATAGGCTTTGTTATAGAAATTAGTCTTGAATACAAAAATTAAAAGGTATTTCTTAGCCTATAACTACATGGAATTGAATTTTAGGAAGATCATCTATATTAGCACAAGGATATCAAGTCAATTTGCATGTATGTTGAAATTTCAAAATCTCAAAAGCTCTGATACCATGTAGAAATTTTAGAAGCTCAAAAGCTCTAATACCATGTTAGGATTTCAAATGCACGACACAAACACAAAGTTGTTGCTTTGATTTCCAATGAAGCTTGAAATACCCAAATTGTGGAATAACAAACAAAAACTTAATGGAGACACACAAAACTAGGCATGCAAAAAAATTCATCTTTCTATTCAACAAGCTGGAAATGAAAATACATAAGGGAAAAACATAAAACTCTGAAAAAAAACTACAAAATACGTATTAAAACTTTCTGGGAGTGAACATAAACTACTCAACCAAATCATAGAGAATCAAGAGCTACTCAAAGCTCTTTATTCCTATTTGACTAGAACTATCTATTGTTCCCAAAAAATAGTGAGCGATTAGGAGCAATCTCGCTCACTGCAAACACTCTGCAAAATGTTATGAGAACATTCCTTGTTGTTGCTACAACTTTTATTCTTACCGCTAATCATTTTCTACTACAAATAATGACTAACATTCAATCTCTCAGACTGGGAAAAAAATTCCTTATATTTGTCTCATTCACAAAACTCCTCTCAAATTCTAAATTACCTACTAGCATTAATTGGGAATTCAAAAATTCCTACTACATTCAATTTTGAGCAGTCAGGAGCTGCAGGGATGAAGATCCCAAAAACTGCCATTGAGAAAACAACTCCTAACAGGTAGGTAAGGAAATGGTAGGTTCAGAGATAATAAATATTCCAAAACTCCCCCTTTTTCTTGAGCCAAGAAAATAGGATCAATCATGATCCAAATAAACTATGCCCAATCTACTTCTTAGGCGCTCAAAACTATCCTTGCTCAAAGGCTTGGTGAATATGTCTGCTAGCTGTTGCTCCAACCTACAAAATTCCATTTTGATTTCACCATTTTCAACCAATTCTCTAATGAAATTATACCTGATTTTAATGTGCTTTCTTCTTTCATGAAACATATGATTTTTCATCAAGGATATCGATGAAACATTGTCACAAAATAATATTTTTCCATCCTCTTGTTCTTTTCTCAAATCTACCAGGATTATTCTCAGCTTAATAGTTTGACATGCTGCTGCATTTGCTACTATATTCTTAGCTTTAGACGGTGATAGGGAAACTATAGGTTGCTTCTTGGAAGCCAATGAAATAGCACTCGAACCCAAATGAAACACATAGCCCGATGTGCTCTTTCTATCATCCAAACTTCCTGCCCAATCACTGTCAGTGTATCCAAACAACCCATACTCTTTTTTGTTGTGTACAACATGCCATATCCTTTGGTGTCATTCACATATCTCAGGATTATTTTACACGCTTGTCAATGGGTGTTTCTTGGACTCTCCATAAATCTGGAAATAAGACTTACTACATGTATTATATCCGGCCTAGTTGTTGTCACATACATCAAACTTCCAACAAAACCTTTATACATGGTTGGATCCAAATTGTTGCTGCAATCTTCCTTGCTCAACTTTAGACCTATGGTTGTTGGTGTTTGGGCAGACTTGCTTTCAAGCATCCTAAATCTCTTCAAGATCTCATTTGCATATTTTTCTTGAGAGATAAATATGCCATCATGCATTTTTTTTACTTCTATGCCTAGAAAATATCTTAAGATACCTAAATCTGTCATCTCAAACTCTCTTTTCATGGCCTCTTTAAAATCAGCAATGAGGAAATCATCATCCCCAGTAAAAGAAAATCATCTACATACAAGACAACAATCAAAATATTACCATTTACTGCCTTGATGTAAAGAGTGAGCTCATTATCGCTTTCTCTAAAGCCATTGCTCATCAAATGAGTCAATCCTATTGTACCATGCCCATGGAGCTTGCTTCAACCCATCAAGAGATTTCTTCAGTCTAAACACCTTGTGTTCTTCACCTAGAACTTCATATCCAAATGGCTTCTCTACATAAACTTCCTCTTTCAACACTCCATTAAGGAAGGAAAACTTCACATCCTTTTGAAACACCTTACATTTGTGATGGGCTGTAATTGCTATGATTTCCTGCACAATTTCCATCTTTGTAACAGGGGAAAATGTCTCATCATAGTCTCTCCCAAACTGTTGTTTGTACCCCTTGACAACCAAATGTGCCTTATGTCAATCTATGCTTCTTTCGGTATTTATCTTGGTCTTGTAGACCCATTTCACCCCCAATAAATTTCTTGTTGGGAGGAAAATAATTTAACTTCCATGTGTTGTTCATCTCTATTGCATCTATTTCCTCATCCATGGCCTCACACCATTTATCTTCTTTCACAACTTCCTCAAAATAAATCAGATCACTATGAGAAAATAATGCAAAATTCATGTTCTCATCAAAATCTTCATCATACCTTTCATCTTGGTAGATATCCCTTAGAACCTTGGTGTTCTTTGGAATTAGTGATGCGAGAGTGGTGTCTGAACTTTCACTATTGTTGTTGTTCTACTGAATAGGTTGATTCTGGAGTGATCGGGAGCGATCAGGAGTGGTCAGGAGCTGTCGGCAGTGATCAGGAGCTCATCGGGAGATCTCTGCAACCCATTCTTTGGCTATCTATGGCTTCTTTCCTTTCTATTTATTCTAATCAGAAGCGATCAAGAGCTTGTTTGAAATTATCAGGAGCTCGCCAGGAGCTATCAAGAGCTACCGTAGGCTTCATCAAATCATCATGTTGCACTTCTTGTTCCTTTCCTTCAACATCCAGAGCAATCAAGAGTGTTCAAGAGTGATCGAGAGTGATCATGCCATCCCATAACTAATCTTCTAAAAACTCCACATCTCTACTAATAACAATTTTCTTGGTGACTAGGTTATACAACCTATAGGCTTTGGATTCTGAACAATAACCCATGAAGATGCACTTCTCACCCTTATCATCCAATTTATGCCTCTTTTCTTTAAGCATGTGAGCATATGCTACACAACTAAACACTCTTAAGTGCTCAACTATCCATCTACATTTTGTCCATGCCTCTTGTGGTACTTTGTCAAGGACCACCTTTGTTGGACTTCTATTTATCAATAAAAATTTGTTGCTACAACCTCTCCCCAATATTCAATCGGGAGTCCCTTTGCTTTCATCATGCTCTTTTCCATCTCCACAATGGTCTTATTCTTTCTTTCAACCACTCCATTTTGATGTGGAGTATAACTGGCTGTAAACTCCTTCTTGATGCCATTTTTCTTGCAAAAATTCACAAAACAATTGTAGGTATACTCTTCTCCTCGATCTGACTTTAGGACCTTATTAAAGTGTCCACTCTTCTTTTCAAGCTAGGCCTCAAACAACAAAAACTTATCAAATTCTTCATACTTATGCTGCAAAAACTAGACCCATGTCTTATGACTGAAATCATTAATAAAGGTCATAAAAAATCTACTATTACCAATAGATGTGATTTGCATAGGGCCTACCAAATCTGTGTGCACCAACTCTAATGGTGCTCTTGCCCTTGTAGAGTTGCCCGATTGAAAGGGCTCCTTATGTTGCTTGCCCAAAATGCAAGCCTCACACCTAACATTAGGCTCTATTATACTTGGCAAACCATCAATCATTTTACTCTTGGACAAAAGACTCAAACCAACACAGCCTAAGTGTCCATACCTGAGATGCCATAGCTCATAGGGGTCTTGAATGGTGTTCTTGAGGGCTTCTTGTTGTACTACTGCACATTTTTCATTCATGAGAGGTGCAACAATAGACTGAGATGAGAAGCACATCTCAATTTTTAATAGAAACATCTAGTTCTTTGTCATTTGAACTGCTGCAAACACCTTTGTCCTCTCATTCTTTTCATAAATGACACATTGGCCCTTCTCCATCAAAACTTTGTATCCATTTTGGATTAGTTGTCCAACACTCATGAGGTTATGCTTTAACCCTAGAGAAAAAAATACATTTTGGACCTCCTTCTTCTCACCTTGCTTGGTGCGGATCATGATAGATCCTTTTCCCTTGACTAGAACTATTCCATTGTTCCCCATTCTAATTTCAGACTTTACATTTTTGTCAATGAAAGAAAACAGACTTTCATTACCACTCATGTGGTTGGTGCAACCGCTGTCCAAATACCAGACTTTGGGGCTATCTTCTTCACCAACATTGCACATGATGAAGGATGTAGATTGATTGCCTTCAACCCTATTTGAATCAACCACATTTGCATTATATTTTTGTTGATTACCATACTTATTCCAGCACTCACTAACATAATGGCCAAACTTATGACAACAATAGCATTCAATGTTTCTCTTGTCATTTCTCCCACTCGAACTACTATTCTTCATGCATCTTTGGGACTTGTTCTAAGATTTTCTCATTCTCTCTTGGCTTCTTGCTTGTCTTGAGCTTTCTCCTCCAATATTTCCTTGTCTTGATCTACCTCTACCTCTTTAGGAGCCCTTTGTACCTCTTCCCCTACCTCTTGCATTTGATTGAGCTTTAAAAGCTTTCTCTTGGGAAGAAGTAGTATACCTATTTAGGTGTTGCTCAT
This sequence comes from Sequoiadendron giganteum, assembly GCA_007115665.2. Taxonomy (NCBI): domain Eukaryota; kingdom Viridiplantae; phylum Streptophyta; class Pinopsida; order Cupressales; family Cupressaceae; genus Sequoiadendron; species Sequoiadendron giganteum. The sequence goes on from CM021103.1 coordinate 196,556,459, forward strand.
GGGTTTGAAGAGAACCCACTAACTCATCCATCATCAAAGTAGAGAGATCCTTCGCCTCTTCAATAGCAATGACGAGTGCATCATACCTCGTGGGTAGACATCTAGGGATATTTTCAACAATCTTTTGCTCCTCCATCATTTCTCCATTTGTTCTCAATTGATTTAACAAGCCCGAGAACCTTGTGTGAAACTTTGAAATGGTCTCACTTTCTTTCATTCCAATAATCTCGAACTCTCTTCGGAGTAATTGGAGCTTCACCGATCTGACTTTTCTAGTCCCTTTGTAATCGGTTTGGAGGATTTCCCAAGCTTCCTTTGCATACTCAGCTGCTACTATTCTAGGGAAAATGCCTCTATCAAGCTCAATGTCTTACCATATTTATTTCTATGTTCCTTCAGCTAGGTCTTCTAGTTATTTGTGAGAGCTGCAAATGCAACTGGGTCAGTGACATCCACAAACCCATTTATCATAAAATCCCACAAATCATTAGTAACCATAATGGTTTTCATCTTCTTTTCCCAGAAATCATAGTTTTTTCCATTAAAGGATGGTGGCTACTACCAACTCTTTCCTTCATTTCCAACCATGTATCCTATAGAAAAAAAACTTAAATACCTAGAAAAATAAATGCCCTAACTCACAAGGAAATGGGGCCTATGGCTCTGATACCATGTAGAAATTTCAGAAGCTCAAAAGCTCTAATACCATGCTAAGATTTCAAATGCACAACACAAACACATAGTTGCTGCTCCGATTTCCAATCAAGCTGGAAATACCCAAATTGTAGAATAACAAACAAAAACTTAATGGAGACACACAAAAATGGGCATGGAAAAAATTTCTTCTTTCTATTCAACAAGCTGGAAATGACAATACATAAGGGAGAAACATAAAACTCTGAAAAAAAAACTACAAAATAACTATTACAACTTTTTGGGAGCAAACAAAAACTACTCGACTAGATCATAGACAATCAGGAGCTACTCAGAGCTCTCTATTCCTATTCAAATAGAATTGTCTGCTATTCCTAGTAAACACTAAGCAATCAAGAGCAATCCTACTCATTGCAAACACTCTACAAACTTTTCTGAGAACATTCCCTATTGTTTCTGCAACTTTTCTTCTTGCTGCAAAGACTGACTAACATTCCCTCTATTTGTCTCATTCAAAAAATCTCTCTCAAATTCAAAATTACCTACTAGCATTAATTGGGAATTCAAAAATTCCTACTACATTCAATTCTGAGTAGTCGGGAGCTATAGGGATGAAGATCCCAAAAATTCCATTGAGAAAACAACTCTTGATAGGTAGGTAATGCAATGATAGGCTGAGAGACAATAAATATTCCAACATGTATAATACTGAAGAGAATAAGTCACTTGTAAAATATCATACCCTATTGCGCTATAAATTTACAACTACTACTATCACTAAAAGGATCTAAGATATCATAAAAGTAATAGAAATGCATTTTCTCTTAGGAGAAAACAATATTTTCATCATTTTTGAGTTGGTAGTTTATAGAACATTCTAAAGTGATGAACGAATGTATGATGTATTTTTAAAGTTTATGGATAGGATTTCATTCATCTATAGAAGATACATAATCATGTAGAGACCTCTATATGATTTAAATTTCTCCACGTCCAACTGTTCTTTAATGAAATATAATAATAATTATTTGGAATTATACTTATTGAAATATTACATTATTGATTAGTTTGTTATCGAAAGTAGAAAATAGTTTCAAAGTCTTTGAGAAATCCTCTTACAATGAATATGATGTTTTTTTCTAATCAGGCATGGATTATTAAAGTATAGCTATTTATGCCATTGTCTCTTCTATTTTTAATTTCCACATATATGCATTTGTTTTTCTTGTTTGTGTTATCACATGGACATTTTTATTTCTTTCAAAATATTTAACCTTCTTATGAATGAAAAGTTAGTATTTTTGGTGGAATTTTGAATTTGTCCACTTTCTAATTTAGTAATTTCTTTACATTAGTATGTCTGAGAATCTTGGGATGAAGGAAAATAAAATAAAATAAATAAATAGGCTAAGTCCATTGTAGATGAAATTTTGAAAAGATGAATATTTTATCCCTAATGTGTTCTATGTGGTATCTTTCTTTCATTTGAGCCATATGGAAGTATTTCATTGACATAAATTTATAATTTTCAATACATTTTCCATCACCATACAAAGTAAAAATAACAAAAATTTGCACAATAGTAACCTAACCTTTCTAAAATACATATTTAAGTATGTTTTATTTATTCTTATATTGATTTTCCATTTTATGATCAACAAGGGTCCATTACAGAATATAAATGCCTCTAATTTGCATGTATGGAAAAATATGAAACAAAAATGATAATTAAATAAAATAATTCAAACATTTGTACTTGTATCCTTATTTCAAGATTTAGTAAATATATAAATAATTTGGATGCATATTAAGAGTTATTTGGAATGGGGAATGATTGCCACATTTCTTGGAATCATTTTGCCAAACTGTCTACATGCTAGTCTATGCATCCGCATTTGCATGCATATCTGGGAGATTGGGCAATTGAAGAGGAAGGGGTGGGGGATTCTGTCAGGAGTTCATGTGCCTCGTCTATGGTTCCATATTTTTTCATTCATGTCTACCAGGGCGATTGCAGCTACAACATCTGGGAAACCCCCTTACTCTATCCTTTGGAGATACCTATATCCTATTACAAAGCCCCCTTTGGCATAGGCAGAGAGTATGCTAGGAAAAGCTCAACACAATTTGTGGAGAATTGTGAGGTATGTTATTGGAAAATGTATGCAGTTAGATCATTTTATGTTGTGTTTTATTTCATTCTAAAACAATTTTGTTCTCATCTGTTAAACAAAAGTATTGGTTCTTTGATTTTATCTATTGTTGTTATCTTGCTCAATACTCATCTGTACGAGCAAAGAAAAAGTATTTCCTTTATATATAGTCAGTGGAGATATCCATATCTTTTGTAGGTAAAATCATGTCCTCCCCTGCATTTCCCTTCCACCAAGATTAATCTTGCCATCACTGGTACTCTCTGATTTAGGGCCATATGCCTGATTTATGTTTGCCCAGTGCAAATTAAAATCAAATAGTTGATTTCTTCTCTGTCAAATAGATATATGAAGTTTTAGAAAGAAGGAAAAGCAAATGACCATAAAGAAAAACATTACAAACTTACAATGGGCTCATGTTGAACCGTATAAACAACAAAGAATATTGACCTCATCCAAACTCTTCCTCCCTAGTATTGACCTTTCAATTCTCCAATTTGGTTAGCTACAGCTTGGATAAAAAAAGGTTTCCAAAATGGTTTTTGAGTATATTTATTAAAATGAAAATTACTATCAAGATCCTAATAATGTGCAAATTTAGGCATTCTTTACCTTATGAAGCTAAGTTCATATCAGCATTAAGTAAATTTCTTGAATCTATACAATACCTTGTTGCCTTCATTTTCCAAACCAATTTTCTCCAACTATTGCATAGATCTTTTGTTGTCTATGAATGATATTTGTCTCTTAACATAGAGAGTATGTACCAGTAGGCTCAAATCTATTGTTATAGTATTAGCTTATATTCTTCATATATGCTTATGGTACTTTACTCTCTATTCATTTTACCCTTCTAATAATCATTCTAGCAAGGCTCTTATAAACTTGGATTATATATGCTATTGAATTTCCTTCTCTATTCTTTGGTGCCTATAGTTATGGGCCATGGCCTTGACCAGACCTTTTGGCCTAGTTATGATTTGTAGTTAGGCTAGTCGCAATAGATGATGATTATTGTTGTAATTATTTATTGTTTCTTTGTCTAGCGTTCGAATTGTGGAACACATTAATTCTCTCTCTCTCCCTTTGGTCTCATGAAATTAGTTGTGTCCATATTGCAAATGAATCTTTTCTTTTCTTTTCCATATCAAGAATTGCAAAATGTAAAAAAATCATTTTCCCTTCAAATGTACTAAAATCCAGAAGAATATTTAAAAAAAATAAAATTAGTTGAGATTAAGTTACCAACATAAAATAAAACAACACAATTGCATAAGGGTATGCATGATATGAAATGAAAAAATTTATTTCCATTCCTAGTACTAACTTAGGTTCCTTGCAGTGAATACGTACAAAGGAAGGGAATAATAGATATTTTGAAATAAATAATAAATATACTTTTGAAAACCATTTCAAAAAATTAATGCCTTGATTTTGACCATATCTCATAAAACACATGAAATATTCATGAATGAGCTAAAATTTAATTGGATAAACATTTGGTACCTATTGATTGGGTGGATCAGCCAATAGGATTTAAAATAGAGCTACAGATTTCGAAACAAAATAGAGGAAGTACACAATGAAATGTTAACACAAATAGTTCCGGATGAAATGATCTTTTAATGGAAAATGCAATGTTAATATTTAAACATAAAAATATTAATAATAAAATAAGTGTTGTAAAGACTGTGTTGTTAGTAAAAAGTTTTTATCTTTTATTGGGCATCAAATTTAACATTTTAGTATCTTAGCTTTTCCACGTGTATGGTGTTTGCAGAGAGAAAAGAGCTCTAAAACTGTACCAATAATAATTATCTTATAAAGAAGAGAGAGAAATAAAAGAGATTCTTAACTCCCTTTATTTAAATTGCATGGGCATTTCTTTTTACATATGTTTTTTTTTGTTCTTATAAATGTTCTTTTTAGGTTAGGAAATGTAGATTTAGATTTTCTTATTTGTATTTTATATATGGGATAAAATGTGAATTTTAAATTATGGTTCTCTTTTTAATGAATAAATAAAATTTAGATTGTTTATATATATTATTATTTTCTTATAAGATTAATTATAACTAGCATACATATATTAACTAATAATATATATAAAAAACACTAAAAGTGATCAATATTAATATTGTTCTTCTTAACTAAAAAAAGGGGATGGAGCACTTGGGCGAGACGGGAAGCGGCTGAGGCTTTTCAAATTTTGTAGAGGTGGGAGAGGAGGATTCAGACACAGATGGCGATGATGGCAGGGGGGGAACAATTTTTTGGAGCCCACACTGATTTGGGAGGACCTGTGTTCAAGATTTTTAATGGCCAACGGGAGGGTGACGAGGTATGTTGGTGTTGTGTTTCCAAAGCAGGAGATGCATCACACTTGGGAGGAGTTGTTGAAGCCTACATTAGCATCGATGTAGCTAATATGGTAGGGGGTTCTCCCTTCGTTTGGTGGGCTCATCTTTCTATGGATTTTGGGAGGGTTTGCTTATCTCCTTCACTTTGGTCCCTGCCTTATTTGGGATTTGTTTTATGCTTGGTAGTTTGGATGCTTCCTTTATTTTTGTGGGACTGTGTGGAAGTTGGAATTGCCCAGACCGGGTGAGCTTCACGTTTTGTTATTTTAGGGCCTCTATGGATGTTGTTGTTTCTTTGTCGTCCCTTTTGTAGAAATATGGTGGTTTCTTTGCTCCTCTTTGGCCCCTGCTTTTCCTGATTGGGGGTTTTGTTGTTAGGGTTTTTTCTATAGGGATGTTTAGAAGCTATTTTTGCCTTGACTAGAAGAGCTCATTGTGTGTTTATTTGAGGTTTTCTATGAATTTCTCAGCTTCAACTCTATCCCTTTGGCAGAAAAATGTTGGTCTAACTGCCTCTTTTCTCTCCTTGTAAGTGCATTTTGTTTTTCTGGGAGAGGTTCTTTTGCTCTGGATTCCTTTGGAATCTTTAAGGGTTCTGAGTTTATTTATATTGGGGTTGTATTTCCTCTGTTTACATCTTCTAACCTTTGGGCTTCGTTGTGATGAGGATTTTGTTGTCCTTCGCCTTCTTGGTTCTATGGCTTTGATTTTTATGCTTCTATTGGTGTATATTGTGGTTACTCTAGTCTTTCCTATGGAGGTGGTCCTATCTTCTATTGAGGGGGAGATGGATGTGGCTAGAAGTGACCTATCTCCTATAGAGGTGGAGCAGGATGCTACTGGTTTTGCGTGGAAGTGTTGTTGGGGGGCTGATGAAGCCTTATTTTATGGTTCCAAGGGAGTTGATGAGGACCTTCCTACTATGTTCTTTTATTTATCTTCTATAGAGGTGGAGATCTTGAAAAGTAAGTTTTTCTATGTGATGTTCACTCCCAAGGTTAATGGTTGTTGTTTCCATGATGGTTTGGAGGAGCTCGGGTTACTTTCCTATAGAGGTGGAGAGAACAAATAGTTCTTGCAGTACACTGGTGGAGCCTTGTGCTTTTGTGATTACCTTCCCTATAGAGGTGGAAAGGGTGGTTTTTTGGGTTCTGATACTTCTATTGTTGGAGCTTCGTTCCTAAGCTATTTTTTGATAGTTGTATTTTTCCGTTTAAGGTCCTTGTCAAAACTTAGATGTACTGGGTTGTGGATCTGTTCAAAATCCATAGATTTAGGTTTAAGGTCCCTGCCAAAACCTTGTTTTAATGGGTTGTTGGTCCCGTCAAAACCAATGGATTGTAGTGGGTTATTGGTCCCATCAAAACCAATTAAGCCAAGAGTTATGTGATCTCTTGGTTCTCTTTTGGGTAGCCTACTGGCTTTGGGCTGGTTGTTGGCCTGCTGGATCCCTGGTTCGCTACTGGATGTTTTTGTTTCTTTCATTTGGGTAGCTTGTTCATCTTGGTGTGGGTTTTGGGTCCCCTTAAAACCTGATGGTTTCAGGTCCATTCAAAACCTGTTTTTTCCTCTATCAGAAACATTATTCTTCTTAAATTTTAAATATAAAATATTTTTAAATATTTTTTTGATCTTATACACTCTTTTCAAAAATATAAAATTATAAAATGTATTAACTCTATTTTTATTCGAGTTTTCAATGTACTATATTATTTTACTTTAGATTTTAAAATATTTTTTTAAAGAGTGGGAAAAACACTTCATATTATATACTTATGTATAATTTATTATTTTATCGATGCAATCATAAATTCTACTTCTAAAAATAATTCTTTTAGTAAACATATATTGAAAAATAGAAAAAAGAAATTTCATTTTTTAATATATGTTTTCAATTTAAAGGGATTTTCAAAATCGGTTAGGAAAAATAGAAAAAGCAAATTCATTTTGATTTTCAAAATAGAGACGGTTAGATAAAAAGCAACACATGACTTCAACCTACTTGTCATTTTCAATGAAGCTTCAAAAACTTTACACAGAATATTCCTTCGTTGCTTTCACTGTATAATGCTTTCATCGTAATAAATAATGTATCTATGATTTTTTTTGTAAATATTTATTATTTATTTATTTCTAAATGGTAAAGTATTGTTGTGGAGAATTAAGATCCAATAAGTTAAATATATTTTATATACGAAGACATTTGTATTGATCCATTTTGTTATCCATTAGTAAATTATGTTATTGTTATTATTTGGAAGGTATCGGTAATTGAATTGTTATTTTGTGGCACAGTGATTCATTACTTGTTATAGTTTCAAATTTTCTTTTCATTAGTGCTACTTGGTTATTATTTGGCATAGGAAGATTATTATTAAGCTTATTTCTACACTTAACCTTATAATAGTCTTGATTATCATTATGTTTGATTTTTATAAAGCCAAGTTATTATTATTGGAAAGGTTAGTATTATTTTCGATCATTGAGGTATTTATTTATCTACTCATAGTGTTTTCTTAGTTTTTTTTTCATTTCTAACCATTAGTTTTGTAGAGGAGATTGTTACAAAATTGAACTATTACTATATGGTTATCAAACAATCATTTCCAGTAAATTTCAAAATGATGATTGTAGAAAATTATTGCCTTATATCTTTAAATGGTGCTTGGTAATTAGAATTATTATTTTGACCATTTTCCCATCATAGCATCTCACTTTGCTAATAAGAACCTTGGTAAGTAGAAAACAATGGAGATTACTTAATTATTTATTTATTTTTAATTCAATCTATTATGTGATATATTTTGAGAGATTTATATGAGAGTTTCTCTTATGATTTATTTTCCAAAGTTGGTATCACGTCTGGGTTAAGTATGCAAGGAATATTTTTCCTTTATTTAATTATTTTCCTCTCTTGTACAAATTTATGACTTAAGTAAACTCTATCTCAGTCCTAGTGAGTCAATAGTAAATTTTGTGTTCATGGAAAACTAGCTCCCTTTAAAAGTGAAATACTTAGTATTGGGGTATTCAATACTCGATAAAGAAAAAATAAAAACAAGATACCTTTGAGTAGAGGATTGAAATTTAGTGTATTTGTGTTGTGAGTATGAATGAGGTTGAGTCATCCGTAGAACCCGATGGATATGCCCCATGTGGGTAAGTCAATGAGTTGGAGCAACTCAATGTGGGTGAACTATGATTCCTCTATGAATTATATATGTAGGTAAGGCCATCAAAGATGAGCCCCCAAGGAACTAGGTTGGGCCCTTAGGACTATTTTGGTTTTGAGTCATGATTTTAGACTTGTCTTTTTCTTCCGGTATTGTAAACTATGATTGATTTGTATATTTTGTCCCTATGTACATGTACTAACTACCATTGATCATATGTGTGTGCCAAGTCATGTAGACCTTGTAGGTTCATGTAATGGGAGTGAGGAAACATTGAAATCATGGAATGTAAGAGGTACGCTAAGTCGATCCTAAATAACTAGACTACATTGTTAGAAAAAGTAAATAAACTATATCCCTGCTTTTAATTAGTGAGATCATTGACTATAGCCATATGTAGTGGATTACGTTGTTATTGATTTTTTTAAGTATGCAATTTTTTTTTTTGTTGCAAAATTAGTAAAGTCATTGCAGATTTGTTAGGATGTTTAGGGTGTAAAATTATGGGCATTACACATAGTGTTACCTATATGACTCTTACCATGTTACAAAAAATGGAATTGTCTACCCCCACCTTATCAGTCTATCAACCAAACGTGTCTTCTGGTTCCAACAATGCATCGATAGTTCTATTTTTTCATCGGTGTGAGGATCGTCTATCGGTAGGATGAGGTCTCCTGTTCCCATGATGGTCTGATGGGGATGTTGAATCTTTCTAGATTATGGTGGAAGATAATGCTAGCAAATTTATACTCCATCACGAGTATTTTATGTTGAAGATGCAGTATGTGGAAGATGATAATAAACTTAGTTTCATTGTCCCAATACATGAACCTCTTCCACCCCAATATTTTATTCATGTTGTCTCTAACAAATGGTTGGGATAATAGACTATTTTTCCAATTTCATTTAGACATCTTATCCTGTCAGAAAAATATCCACCCCAACTGAATTGCTAGATTTGCAGCCACTTCCTATATCCGCATTAAGAAATCCTTCATATGAAGCTTTGTATCAATAGTTTAGGCATTTCAATCCTATTCAAACCCAGGTATTTACAATCCTTTTTCATCAATTTGTCACAAACTTATGAATGGTTTTTCCCATCTTTGGAAAACGAATGAGCTCTTCAATCTCCTAGGCTGAAAGATCATAATACCAATCCCAAGCTAAATATTTCTTCTTAATTTAGGTCAATATGTCATTTGGAGTGCCTTTAAATTATCAAACTCGAGTTTGAACACTCCACATGCACTTTCCAACCATCTTGCACAAGTTAAGTGTCTTCTCTGTTAACTAAGACCATCCTCTTTTTAGGACAATCTCAAAAAGTGCTTTAAGGAGGTGACTTGCACTTTGCAACACATAACCAAAGAAAAAAAATTTATTTATAACTACATAGCATGCATCATCCAATAAATTCCATAACAAATTGTAAATTCCTTCTGTCTAGCAAATTTGAATGATTTGGAGAAGATAAGTCTATTGGTGGAGCTATGAGGGGAGTTCCCCCGATGTAGTAATGTTACACCGATAGTGTCACTATCGGCCTACCATTACTACATCAAGGGAACTCCCCTCATAGATCCACTAATAGAATGATGAAAGAAACTCACAACACAAATATCGGTGTAATAGAAGGCTATTGAGTCAACATAAACCCTAGTGGTGCAGGGGCACCATTAAAATAGGGTTGCCTAAGCTTAGATTTGTGGGTAAAATGAGGTCCATGAGACCACTCATGTTGTAATAAGGATCAAATGAGCCATTTAATGTATTTTTGAGTCTTAAGAAAGAACTTTGGGAGTCTAAGTTGCAAATATTGGAAAAAATCTAAAGTTGTCTCTAGTAAATAGTCCATAATTAGCAATGTAGAGGGTTAATAGCCTTTTTAAAAAGGTGGTTAGGTGGATATAGCCATTGAAGGAGGTTATTGAAGCTATATTTAGTTGATTCCATCATTATAAATACAAGCTTGAATATTTTGAAAGAAAAAAATAGTTTTGTATTGAGTTTACACGTTTCCCTTACATTTTTTGAATTTTGTTTGGCTGGAACAGACCGTATAGCTTCATATTTCGTTTGAATTTTGGCATGGAATGGTAGGGAGTTGAGAATACTTTAAAACTCTTAAATTTTGATTGAAAACCATTAGTTTAGGCATGAGATATCTCTGCTTTACTAAAATTGCTTTGTTTTGGTGCAAGTTGGTGGTTTGAGAGTATAAAAATGAGGTTTTAGGGAATTCCACCAATTGTAGCCATTTTAACTCAGTGGAATGACCCCATTTGATGTATTATAGGTTCTAAAATGATTTGGAGGTCTGATGGAGTGTGTATGTGGGTTTTAGGTGCTGCCCTATGTTGAATTTGAGTGATTTTCCTTATGAAAGTGAGCAACTAAAGGGTGTTTCATGAGTTTTGTGGAGGGAATAACCTATTTAATGAACTTTTAAGCTTGTGAAATCATAATTAAGAGTTTTTGAATAGGTGGAAAGGTATAGGGAGGCCTAGAGGTATGATTTGCAATAAACCCTCCTTTTGAGGGCCTAAAATCAAGGGTTTCATAATTTGCTATGTTATAACAGTCATCTCTAGAAACTAATTATGGATTTAGTGGTTTGAGGGCATGGGAAATGCTTCCCAAAATTTTAAATTTTATTTGATAAGTTTAAAGATGGGTTGCTTTGTAATTTAGGCCTAATTAGCCTAATTAGGACAACATAGGAGTGGGATTTTTAGGAGTTTGGTTGAAATAAATTTTGTTTGATCTTGAGATATGTTGTGTAACTTCCAAGAGGGTGTTTGAATCAATGATTTTATTATAGATTCATTTGGAATTTTTGGGATTTATGGCCTAAAAACAAGATTTGCATGGCTACTAAAGTTGAGGGTGTGCACAAGGGAAAGGAGCCCTGAGTTAGTTTCAGACCTTGTGAGTGAGTTGGATTGGAAAAATTGGCTATCTTAATCTTATTAGATTACTCTCAAAGGCATGTTGGCAATTTGAGTTGTTTTGAGTTCCCCATGTCTACATCACCTAGTTCCCTCGATGCAACGATAAAAGGCAAGAGTAACACTATCAACAATAATTTGAAATGTCAAATCGATAGTTCAAGTCACCCTGACACATCCATCGGAAAAAAATTCCTCAATGATCCCCTTTGGCTAGAAATCTACCATCAAAATGAGTTAGAAATATCAGTTCAATATTTCTGGTCACATCAACAATTCTTATCAATAAGACATTCACAGGTCATATCGACATCAGCCGGACTTCTGCTGTCAGAATGAGTTTGGAATCTCACTCTAATAGTTCAATTCATACCGATGACTTCTATTGGCAAGATAGGTCCTAGGTCAAACTGATATGATCCCTTCAAGACTTTAGAACACAACTTCTTATTGACAAGACATTCCAAGGGTCTCACCGATTCTTCTCTTTTAGGAGTTCCATGTTAGTAAGTTTGAGGCACTTTATCCAATTAAATAATTTTAGAGGTTTTGATCAAGACATTCATGTGGCAGCCTTAATCAAATTCCCTACAAATATCTACACATAGGCCACATCTCTCACTACTTGCACTCATTCTCTAGCCCAACCTCCTCAAAGCATCTCTAAGGATTTGGAATTGATAATCTGTATCCTTGCAATGCCATGAATAATCAACTACTCTGAGGAAGTAAGGGCCCTCTATACATGTGACCATTATGTTGATGAAATTTTATTCCTTCTAGTTTATCCGATGAAAGCTCTCAATTTTTGGTGAGTTTACCTTTTATAGTATCTATTCTCATATTTCATAGGTTACAGATCAAAAGGATCAGTTTAGTGTGGTGAATAATTGCCGCCCTAGTCTAAAAACACGATTTTATGAGTAAAGATGGAGGTTAGAGTCTAGGGTTTATAAAAATACCTTTAGAAGTGGAATTTTCATGGAATAATAAGCTTGTGTAGACCAAATAAAGAGTGATCCAAGTATTGGTTATGAGAGTTTGGATTTGGAGATAGAAGAAACTAAAGACCCCTATGGTAGCCAAGGCCTAAAGAGGCATAATTCTGAATGAGAAAGTCAGTTTTGAATCATTTGGTCCAAAGGACCTATACCCCACTTTGACATATGTTTTAACTAAGCCAAAAAGGTATCTAAAGGTGTGGTTAGTTTTGGGTAAATGTTTTTATCCTAGGAGAAAAGCTTTGACAAACCATTTTGCAGACCTACAAGCTTTGCATTCAATTTATGAAGGAACTATGAACAAATGAGGAAACCAGTGTTGCTGTAGTTTGTGATAAGTTTAATTATGTTGATTTAACCCCAATGGAGAGGTCTTGGGTTTAGATTTGGTGGCTTGTGCCTTGTATTCTAAAGTTTGTATTTGTAAAAGCTAGTATAGCTCATTGAGGACAATTTGGTGATGAGATGGTCTTGTAATGATATTTGAAGGAACCTAATATGTTTTAGTCAATCATTTTCAATTTGTTAAAGGTGGTTTGAAGGCTTAAAAAAATATTTAAACTTTGATTGTTTTGTGGATGTTTGATGGCTTAAGGAATTTTATGTTTTGAGGAATGAAGAATTAGCGAAAGATGAGAAAACAAACAAGGATGGTTTGTTGAAGATTGAGTTTGGTCAAACGGAGATTGTAGAAGGTATTTGTTTCTTCCTTTACTTGGATCAAAATACTCCTAAGGCTATATTCATATGTAACCTACAGGAATCAAGAAAACACATCCACACAATCACCACAGGTTTAACTGGCATCTTAATGATATAATTTAGAGTGTCCTTGAGATAGCCAACATGGGCAAGAAGGTCAACCATGCACACATAATGATCAATTTTAGATGTAATGCAATACTAATTACTCATGTGATTGAAGTATGTACAATCCTCATCCACCAAACCTACATGGTTGCATGCAAAAGGAATACAAACAAAGCTTACAATGTTTGGATATGTTTCAGATTGCTTCATTAATTCAAATATTTTGAGAGCATCCTTGTAAAATCCATTTTGTGCATATCCTACAATTATTACATTCCCTGAGATGACATCTCTTTGAGGCATTCCATCAAAGATTTCACATGCCTTGTGTACATTCCACATTTTGCGTACATTTCTAACAAAGCATTTCCAACCATAATATCTGACAAAAATCCCCCATCCATTATGCTCTAATGGATGTTTATATCCTACTCGAAAGCTCCCATTTTGGCACAGGAAGGGAGGATGCTGGCATAGGTTGTGGAATTTGGCTTCACACTTGCTAATTGAATTTTCTTGAAAGTTTCTAAAGCCTTTTCAGAAAATCCATTTTGTGCATATCCCGCAATCATCGTATTCCATGAGATGGCATCTCTTTTAGGAATTATATCAAATGGTTCACATGCCTTGTCTATGCTTCCACATTTTGCATACATGTCTACTAGGGCAGTTGCAACTACAACATCAGACGAAATTCCTCTATTATTTATGCTTTGATGGATATTCATACCCTATTCCAAAGCCCCCATTTTGGCATGGCCAAGAAAGATGCTGGAAAAGGTTATGGAATTTGGCTTTATACCTACCAATTACAATTTTTCTTGAAATTTTATTAAGCATTTTCAACAAATCCATTTTGTGCATATCCAAAAATAATTGTAGTCCAAGAGATGACATCTCTTCGAGGAATTCTATCAGAAACTTCACATGCTTACTCTATGCTTCTACATTTTACATACATGTCAACTAAAGCATTTCCAACTATAATATCAGACGGAAATCCCCCCTTTCTATTATGCTTTGATGGATGTCCATACCCTGTTCCAAAGCTTCCATTTTGGAATAGGCGGAGAGAATGTTGGCAAAGGTTACAAAGTCTGGCTTTAAACTTGCAAATTGCATTTGCTTGAAACTTTCTAAAGCCTTTTCAACAGATCTAATTTGTGTATATCTTGCAATTATTGCAGTCCATGAGACCACATTTCTTTGAGGCATTTCGTCAAACACTTCAAATGCCTTGTCTATGATCCCACATTTAGCATACATGTCTACAAGATTAGTAGCAACTACAATATCTAACAAAATTTCTCTATCCTTTATGCTTTGATGGATGTCCATACCCTCTTCTAACTCTCCCAATTTGGCACAGATGGGTATGATACTAGAAAAGGTTGTGGAGTCTGGCATTACACCTGCCAATTGAATTTGAATGAAATTTTCTAAATCCTTTTCAAAAATTTCAATTTTTTCATAGCTTGAAATCATTGCAGTCCATGGAACCACATTTCTTTGAGGAATTTTTTCAAACAATTTGCATTCTTTGTCTATGTTTCCCATTTTTCATACATGTCTATAAGGGTTGTTGCCACTACAACATCTAAAAAAAATTCTCTATCCTTTATGCTTTGATGGATGTCCATACCATATTCCAAATCTCCCATTTTGGCACCAACAAGGAGGATGCTAGCAAAGGTTGTAGAATTTGGCTTTACACCTGCCAACTGCATTTTCTTGAAATATTTTAAAGCATTTTCAAAAAATCAATTTTGTGCATATCCTGTAATCATTATATTCCATGAGATGACATCTCTTCTAGGCATTCTATCAAACACTTCATGTTCCTGGTGTATGCTTTCACATTTTTCATACATGCCCACCAAAGCATTTCCTACTACAATATCGAGAAAAAATCCCCCTTCCATTA